>JALPQD010000162.1:1763285-1788495 GCA_023101885.1 Typhlomys cinereus
GGCAGGGGCCTGGGGACAGGCACGCCGCTTGCCACCAAGCGTGGGATCCCTACTGTCTCCCCAGGGGCCACCTGGACAATCCTCCTCTTGGGGCAGGGATAGGAAGTAACGACCCTTGTTTGGGGGGCAGTACAGCTGTGGGGTCCATGCAGGAGAAGACGGGCCGCGTCCTCAGGGTGGGCTCTATCCGCTGACAATCTTCGCTGGGGCCACTCTTCCCATCTGCATTTCTATTTCAGTTAAAAAGTAACGACAGAGACCACGGGTTCAAGCCGCCTCAGTAATTACTGAATTAACACATTCTGCTGCCGGCCGGCGGCGTGGCCAGCGGTGATTAATGGGCAAGCAAAATTAGCCAGCGAGCCGGCCCCTCTCGCTTAAACCTCCTTAAATAGCCCTCGCAGGCAGATCTCTGGGGTAGCCTCCTCGCCACCCCCCTCCTCATGATTTAGGAATCCAAGGCCAGGCTTAATGTGCAAGGAGGGCTCCATCCATTTCCCCCTCTGGGGGCCCACCCTGAGGGTCAGGGAGGTGGCTTCCCCACCCAAGAGGACGCTGGAGAAATGAACCCCAAATTAATTTATTCAGCCAATTCATTAAGCCTTTCCTGCCGAGGACGGACTCCGCCCAGCACCGACTGGCTGTAGAGAGAAGCAGGAAGCCAGAACCAAGGCGCCTTCCTGAGCATCTTTCCGGTAGGAAGCTGGGCTAGCCGGAAGGAGAATCATAGTGAGTCCATCCCAGAAAGGGGGCCCAGTTCCTGGGGGACTCTGGGGCTGGGACCTCAGGCTGCTGCGAGGAGAGCCGGAGCCTCGAACAGGAAACGTGGGTAGGAGGCTGGGAAGATCTCAGCTCAAGAGTAGATGTGGCTACTGGTGAAGGAGCTCGGTGGAGACGGCTCAGCCGCTGAAGTGCTTGCGGCACAAGCACCAGGACTTGAGTTCGATCCCCAGAAAAGAAAAAGAATCTGGGCGGCTCTAATCCCAGCACTGGGATATGGGGACAGGCGGATCTTGGAGGCTCCTTGGCTGGGCAGCAGCGTCAGCTGGCCAGTTTCTAGGCCAATGAGAGACACTGTCTCAAAAAGCAAAGTGGGCAGTGCCTGAGGAACGGCAGCCAAGGTTGTCCTCTGCCCTTGCATTATACATACATACATGGATGAAGCGCCCATTGCACATCCATGTGCACACACATGCACGAAAGCTCCCATGCCCATCCATGTGCACACATATGCATGAAAGCTCCCATGCACATGCATGTGCACCCATATGCATGAAAGCTCCTATGCACATGCATGTGCACACATGCATGAAAGCTCCTATGCATATGCATGTGCACACACATGCATGAAGCATATGTCCACAGGCATACACACACACACACGCACACATGAAACACACATGAAGCACCCATGCATGTGCATGTGCACACACATGCACGAAAGCTCCCATACAAATGCATGTGCACGCATGAAGTGCCCATGTACAGACACGTGTGCGCAGACATGTGTAAAAGCCCCCGTGCACATGTACACACATGCACATATGTACACATAAATCTGGCTGAGGGAACCATGCCCTGGGTGAGTATGGACGAGACCTTGGCTGTTAGATTGGAAGATGGCATGGGAGGAAGAACGCAGGTGGGGGCTGCTCAAGGAGGGCGCCGCTCCCTTGGGAGTGCTCAGCAAAGAAGGGGCCTAGCCTAGGCTGCTTCGCCCACCCGCCGTAGGAATTCGCGGGATAATCAGGGGCCATAAAGGCCACTTCCTCCTCAGTGGTGCTGCCAGGCTGGGGGCAGGCCACAGGAATGGCTGGGGGAGGAGGGGCTGCAGAGATAGGTGACCAGTCGGGCAAGCTGCCCGGTGTGGTCATCGGGAGCCTATGGAAGATGACGGCAGGCAGACCCAGCCCCTGGTCAGATGTGGAGAGTGGGATCCACCCAATCCTGGGCTTTGAGGCCTGAGGCGGAACCCCCACTCTCTGGCCTCAGGTGAGGGAGGCTGACCCAGCTCCAGGGCAGAGAGGGAAACAGGGGCTCAGTTCCACTCACCCACTCTCCTAACTGTAGGTGAAACCCCAGAAGTGCTCCTCGGCCTCTGCTCCCCCCCTCCCCCCGAGCTCAGGACATCTCCACAGTTTGCCTCTGTCCCCTGGTGGCCGTCCTTTCACTCTGTGTGGGTGTGTGTGTTGTGTATATGTATGTTTTAGATATGTGGTGATATGTGTAGTAATATGTATGTGTTATGTGTGTGTGGTAGTGTATGTGGTATGTGTTGTGTATATGTATGGTGTGTGTATATATGTGTGTTGTGTGTGTGCTAATATATGTGTGTTTGTGTGATTATGTGTGTGTAAGTGTATATGTGTATGTGTGTGTTGTGTATATGTGGGGGTATGTGTGGTATATATGTGTGTTATGTATATATGTATATGTGTGTTTGTGCATATGTAGTATATGTGTGTGGTATGTATATGTGGCCTGTGTGTTGTGTATTGTGTGCTTGTGTCATGGTGTATTGTATATAGTAGGTGTTGTGTGTGTGGTATGTATATGTGGTGTGTGTGTGTATATGTGTGTGTGGTTGTGTTGTTATGTGTGTGGTGTGTAGGTGTGGATATGTGTGTGTGGGTGTATGTGTGGTGTGTGTGTGGTACTGTGTGTGTGGGAGTGTAGTGTGTGTGGTGTGTGGTGTGTATGGTGTATGTGTGGTGTAAGTATGGTGTGCTGTGTGTATGTGTGGTGTGTGTGTAGGTCAGAGAACCCAGCATCGCACTGCTGTTTCTCAGACATGATCCGCCTCTTCCTTTTCTTTCTTCTTGACACAGTCTCTTTTGCTCTCTGGAATACACCAAGCAGGCTGTGCTAGGTGGTCAGTAAGCCCCAGATCTCCCCAGGCACCCACCTGTCTCCACTCTTCAGCACCCCCACACCTGCCTCTTTTTTTAAGAAAACATTTTATTTCTTGACTTTGTTCGTTTGTTGTGTGTGTGTGTGTGTATACACTAGAGAGCATTGTGTGTCCCTGTGGAGGCCCAAGGGTGACTTTGGGAATCATCCTGGATTGTTTCTACCTTTTGTTTATTTCCCAGGCTCCACCCACCAGGGCCGGAAATACAAGCCACCACCACTCCTGCCTGGCGTTTTTTACACGGGACCGAGATCTGAGCTCAGGATCTTCTGCTTGCAGGGTGGAGTTTTAACCCCTGAGCCATCTCTCCAGCTCCGCCTCTTATTTTTATTTCATCAGGGATTCTGCAGCTGTGCCGACTGAACCACCTCCCCGGCCCTAGTCCCTGATGCACGCTTGAGTCCGATGGGCACCAAGGCGCCTAGACGTCCCACCCACATACCACTCACAGTCTTCGCTCAGAGCTCAGGTGCCGCAGCCTCTGGGGGTTCTAAAACTTCTAGAGAAACCCCAGCAAGAGCTCCGAGGACCCCCCCCATGGCAGGGTCGTCCTGTTTCCAAAAGTTCCAGAATTTGTGAGGGATGATTGACTATGGGAATCTTGGTGGCAATGCGCCGTAATTACTTGAATTCACGCTCACTCCTCATAGAATGAGTGGCCAAATGCTGTTTCCAGGACAGTCGGCTGCCAGGACTGTGAAGCAGAGCTGCCTGCTGTCTCGCATCACACACAGCATTTAATTTCGGCGCCGTGAGGTTGTCATCCCCCCAGGTGAGTCTCCCCCCCCCCCCGGGCCTGTTCCTTTTACTTCTGGCTGAAAACTTGGAATCCAGAAAGCTAGGAAGGAAGAAGCCATTCTTTCATGTTGAAGAAAACGGCTGACCGGGAGCTAAGGGAGAGAAATAAAAGAGAAAAGTAACAAAATACTGGGAAGTTAGTGTTGGAGATGAAATGAAGGGAAAGAAACAAAGAAGGAAGGGGAGGGAGGAGAGAGGGAGAAAGGGAGAGAAGGGAGCAAGAGAGGTGGAGGTAGAAAGGAGAGGAGGAGGGAAGAAAAGGAAGGGAAGGAGCAGAAAGGGGAGGATAGGAAGGCAGCGGAGGGAAGCGAGGGAGAAGAAGAGAGGTATGAGGAAGGAAGACGGAGGGAGGAAGGGAGAGAAGAATAGGGAGAGGGGGAAGGTGAGGAGGGAGGACGGGCCAAGGGGGAGGGAAGACCTGAGGGAGGAAGGGGAGGAGGAGGGGAGGATCATGCATTCCACTCTTGACAGTCTTTAGGCCTGGAAGAATACCTAATGAGGTTTCTCATTAGCGTTTCAGGAGATAAAGACGCACGGATGCGGCAGTCTTGGCAGCTCCTTTGGGACAGAGACACCAATGGTGGCATTGGGCAGCATGAACAAACAAACCCACTTGGCACGATCTGGGCACGTGCCAGGCTCCAGCTCAGGTGGGCTTTGATTCAAGACCAGCAACTTCAGAGTCAGGATGGTCTGAACTGCTTTGAGTCGTGGTGTATGCGTATGTGCGTGTGCGTGTGTGTGTGGGGGGTGAGGGGAGATAAGGGGGAGGAGGTGTCTCAAATTTAAGTCTCAAATTAAGGAAATGCTAGAAAAGCATCAGGAAGCTTCTCACCATATTTACCACTTGCTTTTTGTGTCTTATGATCGATGCCCTTTGCTCTGTGTACAGACAGCATCATTTGTGTGTGTGTGTGTGTGTGTGCGCGCGAGTGTATCAGAGGGCACTGTGTTTTCCTGTGGAGGTCCAAGGGTGACTTCAGGAATCATCCGAGATTGCTTCTACCTCCTTTTTGCTTCACTCTGAGATTTCCCAGGCTCCGCCTACCAGGACTGGAAGTGCAGGCCTCTGTGGGACCTGGGATCCGAACTCAGGTCCTTCTGCTTGTGAGGCAGTCTTAACCCCTGAGCCATCTCTCCAGCCCAGCATCATTTGATTTTTTTTCCCTCAGTATTATTCTTGTCATTGTTTGTTCGTGATAAGCCATCCATGCCCCAGCTCCTCCTCCCCTCCTCGTCCTCGTCTCTCCTCCTCCTCCTCTTTCCCCATCCTCTTTCTTCTTTGGTGCCGCGGGATCCAGCCACAGGCTCCTGCACACTAGGCAGCTCTCTCTCTGAGCGGGTCCTTCCTTCCACGCATCCCCCACGAACAACCAGAATGAGTTTCCAGTGCACACCTGGCCACTCATCCCTCCCTGCCCGAAACCATGGCAACCTCCCCGTGATGCCGAAGGCCGGAGCCCCACCTTTTCCCTGCTCCCCTTGCTCTGAGCCCCAGCGGCCAGCATAGGTTCTCCCCAGAACCTGAGCTGGGAATGCGCTGCTTTACCTCTCTCTCCGGGGGCAACCCACACTGGGGGTTCCACAGAGCCGCCCCTGGACCTCCTTCTCCGGGGATCCCTTCCCCTGCTCCCTAAGGACCTGGGCCCTGCTGACCCTCCTTCCAGGCCGCTTTGCAGCTGTATATTTTTTGTGGATCTAGATTCTGTTTGATGAAGGGATGGGTTGTTTTCCCACATCCTGAAGGGGAGGAGGGAGGGTCTGTCGACCCGTGACCCTAGACCTGGTCATGCCAAGTTCTGCAGAGATTTGGACAGCTCCAGGGAGCAGGGAGGGGAGGGGCTGCAGGTCTTCCCCTGCGTTACCCACCTCTTGATTCCACAGGGAGGCATGGGCCTGGCCAACACGCTCACTTACTTCTCCCAGTGCCGTGACCAGATGCCTGACGAGAGGCAACTTAGGAGAGGATTTTAGGGTGCAAAAGTCCTTCATGGCAGGGAAGGCAGGGAGGAGCTCACAGCAGTGGGGTGGGGGAACAGGTGAAGTTCCGCCATCTCCACAGACAGGAAACTGGCTCTAGCCCCCAAGACCCCACAGTGACCTTCCTCCTCCAACAGGGGTCACAGTCCTAAAGTTCACAACCTCCCAAACGGCATCATCAACTGGGGACCAAGTGTTCAAACACAGGGCCGTGGGGGACACGGGGCGTCCATCCAAAACATGGAGTCTACAAAGAGAAGAGGTACTTAGCGCACAGCGCTCAAGTCTACAGAGAAGAGGTTACTTAGCGCACAGTACTTAAGTCTGTAAAAAAAGAGGTTTACTGAGTGCACAGTCCTCAGGTCTTAAAGAGAAGAGGTGTGTTACTTAGCTCACAGTACTCAAGCCTTAAAGAGAGGGGTTTTACTTACTGTCCTGTACTGAAGACTGAAGGGGGCAGTATCAGCTCAGCTCTGTGGAGCGTCTACGGCACAGTTTCAGGAAGCACAAGCCCCTCTTGGAATGGGAGGTCGGGGTCTGCACAGGGGTTAGCAGACAGATCAGGCTCTTACAATAGCTCGTTCCTGCATGGGCTGATGCCAGGACACCACCATCCTTCCTGGGGCAGCCTCCTTGACTCGGGCCCCAGCCACAGGCCCCTCCACAAGAGCGCCGCACTGAAGGCGCCACCAGTGCACCCAGCCTCACTGGGACCAAGTCTCCATCGTATGAATCTTGGGGACTCAAGACTATATCCAAGCCACGTAACACCCCCACCTGGGCATTCTCAGCACCTCACTTGGGTACCCCATAGCACCTCACTCGAGCACCCACAGTGCTCAACTGGGCACCCCTATAGTGCCTTACTTGGATAAAGCCTTGTATCACCAAGTTGGGGAGATCAGTACCTCAAAGGGACAGAAATTAGCGTGACCTGCCTCTGTTCCCACTGTCCACACGCTCTTGCCGCAGCCCGTGCATTGGCGACACCTCGCTGCAGCCATCTTGTCCCCGGCCCTTGGCCACACCCTGGGTGGAGACGAGCCCTCTCGGCGCAGCCAGGCATCGGAGCAGGAGGTCCGTCTCAGGCAGGCTGAGTTCCTGGGTCAAACGAGGACCACCTCTTTGTTCTCCCCATTGGCTTTGCAGCCGCCAGGACCCCAGACTTCGGTGAAGAACACCTGCTCTGCGGCCTTCATGGAGGGGCCGGATCACCCAGGTTTGTCCATTGCATATTCCCACAGTAAGCACAGCCTTTGGTCTTTCTTGAAGCACCTTCCTCTGAGCCATCTCTCTCTCTTTCTCTTTCTCTCTTTCTCTCTCTCTCTTTCTCCATGCATGTGCACATTTTGTATATCATGTGCATGTATGCATCTGTATGTAAGTGTGTGCATATGTGTTTGTGGGTGAATGTGTATGGGTGTGCACGTGTGTGTATGTGTGCACATGGTTGTGTGTGCACAGGCATATGCAAGTACACACACGTGCGTGTGGAGGTCACATTTCCATGTTAGAGGGTCTTCTCTCTCCAGACAGGTCTCTCATTGAGCCTGGAGCTGCCTGGGGGATGGAAACCCGCGGGCACCTCCTGTCTCCTTTTCCTGCCCTGGGATTACAGGTGTGCGCTGCTGCACCCAGCTCCCCGCCCCAGGGGCACTGGGACTAGAACTCAGGTCCTCGTGTGTATGCCGCAAGCGCTGTGCTGACTGCGCATCTCCCCATCCTGACCCTCCTTTCCTGCTTGCTCGCGTTCCTCTTCTTCCTCTGCTCCTGGCCTTGCCAGCCTCTCCCGCCTTTCCGGCCGCTGGGGCTTAGACGTGAGATCTTGGCAGGTCGATGGCTTGACGTTCGACCCTGGGCAAGCTGCTGCTCTAGGATGGATGATGCACTGCGGTTTGGTTTAATCACGGTCACCACCTGCCTTGGCTGTGGGCAATGAACTTCTGAGAAATAGTTAATCAATATATTGAGCGAGCACCTCGGGCAGCTAGCCCCTTTTGTCAGGCACGTGATTATAATTGCAGATAGAAACTGGAGGGTAGGGAGGCTTATCAAGAACCCTGATTTCTTGGGTAGGGTCTTGGGGAGGCAGGATTGGGTGTGGATGGTGGGGGGCGGGGGGAGAGACTAGAAGAGGAATTGGCCCCTCTGCCTAGGTTCCTTCTGACCATGTTAAGTGGCACAGATGTTTCTTGGTAGAAAGACAAAGAGGTTATTTTCAAAGCCACGAGGTGCTTCCGGCTGTGATAGATGATGATTACAGTGACTGCCCCGGGCCAGTACTTGCCCTCCAGTCTGCAGTCAAGAAAGGAAGCGTGTTCTGGAATGTTCGGATGCCTGGGGACCCTCCAGGAAGCTGCCACAGTGAAGAGGGGTAAGCCCCTCCTTGCTCATAGCTCAGTGGTAGAACACTTGTCTGGCATAAGCACCATGATGGATGACAGAAGTGACAGAAAACAAAACCAAAACTAAATCAAACCTCTTGTCCCGGCCAGACAAGGGGACCCACATCGTAACCCCGGTCGTTCAGAAGCGCAAGGAAGGAGGAGCATGTGTACTAGAGCAGCCGGGCTCCAGGAAGACCCTGCCTCAAAGCAACGGCGCAGCAGAAATTGCATAAGAACAGATACATTAAAAGTCAGATGAGGGGCTGGAGAGGTGGCTCAGGGATTAAGCCTCTGCCTTGCAGGCGGAAGGTCCTGAGTTCGGATCCTAGACCCCACGTATAGACGCCAGGCGGAAGCGGGGGCGGACTGCGTTTCTGGTCCCTGGTGGGGCGGAGCCTGTGAATCCCAGGGTGGAGTAAACGAGGAGGAGGTGGAGGGGTCCATGGTGGTTCCTGAATTCGTCCGTGGTTCTACACACACACCACACACACACACACACACACCACGTACACACACACACACACACACACACACACATACATGCACAATTGAATAAATAATAAATAATAAAAAAAATTAAAAAAAAAGTCAGACAAGAAAGAGAAAACCCAGGAAAACGCAAGTCAGTGTAAAACCTGCCACCCCACGAAGACATCCACGCACAGCAGGGTCCAGTCCCTGCTCCCCAAGGCTTTGTGACATGGGAGGGGGTGTGTGTGTGCGTGCATGCATGCCTGTGTGCATATATGTATATGCATAGCTCTCTATGTGTCTCTGTGCATATGTATTTGTTCACATGGGAGTATGTATATGCCTCTGTACACGTGTGCACACGGTTGTGTGCTTATGCATCTAGGTACGTGGTTATGTAAATGTGTCTCTGCATATGTATGTCTCTATGGGCATGTGAGTATATGTGTTGGTGTGTGCATATGTAGGTGTGTATGGTGTGTGTGTGTTGGTGTGTGCATATGTAGGTGTGTATGGTGTGAGTGTGTGTGTTGGTGTGCGCATATGTAGGTGTGTATGGTGTGAGTGTGTGTGTTGGTGTGTGCACATGTAGGTGTGTATGGTGTGAGTGTGTGTGTGTGTTAGAACGGGTAGCTGCAAGAAGCAAGCTGGGGGCTGACGTATGGCTCAGCAGGTTGGGTGATTGCCTGCAAACTTGGACGTCTGGGTTTGATCCCAGAAGTGCTCCTGGTGGAAGGAGAAAACTGACTTCTGACAGTTGTCCTCTGTCACCTCCCGTGCACTGTGACATGCAGGTGTCCCCAGCTCAAGCAAATGACTTTTTTAAAGAAGCAGCTGCTGCAGGACTGGGTGGTGTCAGCTGCCTAGCATTGCACTGGAACTTTCCACGGCAGTGACTCTCCTCCAAGAGGGGCGGGCACCATGGGTGGGCACGAGGGACCCCACAGCGGTGGCATCGTTCCTTGGCCTGGGATCCCAGGCTGCGTAAACAGCGGGTGAGCTGAGCGCCCGCATTCGTCGCTCTCTGCTTCCTGTGGATGCCGCACGACCAGCAGCTTGGATGCCCACGTGGGCCTTTCCTGCCACGGAGGACTGTGCCCTCCTACTGCGATCCCAAGTAAACGCTCCTCCTTAAGTCACTTCTGCCAGGGTCAAAGTAACCATGGCAGGAGTGGGCCGAGGGTTAGGCGGCAAACCCTCTGTCCTTCTCCCTCTCGTCACCCAGTCACCCAGCCCTGCAGCCTCCTGCCCTCCACAGAGGTTGATGAAGGATGTGTGGCTATGCCCGGTCCCCTATGGGCAGGCAAGGTCCCCTCTGCCCAGGCTG
Source organism: Typhlomys cinereus (assembly GCA_023101885.1). Classification (NCBI taxonomy): domain Eukaryota; kingdom Metazoa; phylum Chordata; class Mammalia; order Rodentia; family Platacanthomyidae; genus Typhlomys; species Typhlomys cinereus. Next base: position 1,773,160 of record JALPQD010000162.1, read on the forward strand.
GAACAGAATTGTAACTTCTAGCCTGCAGCCCGCAGAGGCCGCACGCAGGGGCACAGAGACAGGTCACGTGCATGGGCTTTACCCCCCACATACCCCAAACCTCTCGGAGCAGTGACTCCTTTGTCTCGTGGGTTGAGAACTCTATGGTGCTGGCATGACTAGGGGTACTGTCCGTGCTCTATGTGGGGTGCCTTCCTGGCTGTCACCCCACTATGGTGGTGGCATCAGTATCCCCAACATTCTCTCACTTCAGGTCCTTTTGGCTGGCTAAGGCCATAGCCTCTGACTGTCATAGAGGAGAGATTCCCCACCCCCCATCCTGAGGACCCCGGACACACGTGTGGCCCTGGTGCCCCTCACCTCACCGGCCCACTGCCAGCCTGCTGCTACCAGTGCTCGTCCGTCATGTCATGCCCTGGGTTGTCACCTGGAGACTGGGCCCAGGTCCTCTCCGAGGCGCAGCAGGGAACGACCACTCTCCGGCTGCCTGTCCTGCCCCGCCGCCCGGCCCTGGTGCCTCCATGGGGTCCTGCTGCTGGAGGGGGGAAACCCCGGTCACCACCAGCCTCTGGGCACGTGACCCGTGACGTGGAGGGCAGCTGGTTCTGTGTAACCACAGCCTCCCCTCCCCCAGCAAGGAAATCGGAAACCAGTTGCAAAGTCGAGGTGTCCTCAGATGGCTCTGCTGGGCGGGGGTGGGGGAGGGGGAAGGGAGCCCCGTGCCAGAAGCGAAATGAGAGCCTGGGATCGGATGGGGAGCAGAGAAGAGGCTGAAAGACCATTTCACCGGCTGAGCTGCAAGCTGGAAGCCTTAGCTGCTACCCCCCACTCTCCCCTCCCCATCCCACCCAAGTGAAGACTTCACCGCCATCGCCCAAAAAGAACAGGCGCGAGATGCGATCGTTTGTCACCAAGATGGAGTCCATGATACGAACCGTGGCCAGCGCCGCGGTGACTAATTTCAAACATTTATTACAATTCTTGGGAGACTTGAAAGCTGTCCCTGCTCTTGATTTTAATAAATGCCGTCTCCGAGCAGCCGCTTATCAAAGTGACACAAATTGTGTGGTAAATAGATTACGGCACAGCTGAAATGCTGGAAAATGAGATGAGAAACGCTCCTTCTCTCCTATTTAAACTTTCATCCTGCAGCCGCACCACAGCCCCCGGCCTTGGAGTCCGGAGGGGCCCGCGCCAGCTCAGGGGGCCTCGCGTGGGTGCCTCGCACCCTCCCTGCGGTGAGCAGGCCACGCGGCCAGGCGGGAGGGGGGAGGCTGAGGTTGGAAGGAGGTTCCAACCCCCACCCGGGGAAGCATGGCTAAGAACACACTCATGAGTCTGTTCTGAATGGTTCTGGGTTTGGGGGACTCTAGGCTGAGCCCACTTCCTCTACCTGTCCTCGGGAGACAGAGTGGGAGGGACTGAGCGGACACAGGTGGGCGAGGCAGGGGCTTCCGGTGCTGGGAGGAGGAGGAAGAGGATGATCTCAAAGAGCTAGCGGTAGGCTGAGCCTGCTGGGGACTTGGAAAAGGTGGGGAGCCCCTACACCAGCCGCCTGCCCCCCAGCCCACCTAGCATTACAGGATGATGTTCCCCTGACGCCCAGGCCCCTGCCCAGGCTGCCTCCAGCGACCAAGAAATGCCCTGCGCAGAAAGGAAGTTGGGAGGGAGGGAGAGGGGCGGTTCCCTGCCACCCTTCAACGGGCACCTGAGACAGCCTGGAGGGGCGCCCACCTTCCACAGCACCGGCCACCCCAAGTGTGTCACTTGGTTAGAGTCAGTTTAGGGTGTTGCTTGTGCGCCCCCATGAACACAGTGTATTTGTGAGCCCTGGAAGACAGGAGGTCACCGTCAGCCCGGGTGTCGCCACCCTCTGTCGGGGCGGCCTGGCGCAGCATTAGGTTGGCTCTGGCTGCTCAGGATTCCCAAGTAACTAGTCACCGGTGTAACCAGACACAGACTGTACTTCAGTGCCAGCAGCGGGCACGGAGCCAGCACGGTGAGGCCAGAGGTGAGCTCGGGTCCTGGGAGGCCTTTCCCTGTGTGAGTGTGTGTGTGTGAGTATGTGTGTGTGTGTGTGTGTGTGTGTGGAGGTAATGTGTGCCATGCATGTATGAGCACACATGTGCGGTCCTGTGTGTCTAAGTACATTTGTGTGTACATAGGATACACTTGTATGTGAGTATACTTGTGAGTGTTCACATGTGCATAGGCACATGTGCATGTGTGCAGGCATGTGTGCATGGAGGCACGTGTGTGCAGGTGTGTCTGGAGGCAGGTCAGCCTCAGCCGCCCTTCCTCGGGAGCTGTCCTCCTTGTGTTTTGAGACAGGCCACCTCATTGTCCTGCCGCTCGCCTGGGCTGGGCTGCTGACCAGTCTGCGCCAGGACTCTGCCCGGCTCCACCTCCCCGGCACGGAACCTTCCACCTCACCGACCCTCACATGGATCCCGGGGCGAACTCGGGTCTTCGCGCTCGGTAGCAAGCGCTTGGCTGAGTGGTGCTGCCTCCCCGGTTCCTGGAGCCCTTTAGGTGGCTCCCCCTCTTCAGCAGCGCGCTCTGGGAATCTTTGCACTTGGCAATGTGGAGCCAAACACACTCAGTTCGTCCGCGCCGTGGCCCTCCTGGATCTGGAGAGAGGAGGGACCTTGGCGTCTTCCGGCTAATACAGAAGAACCCCTGTGACACAGCACACCTGCCCGCCATCCTCGCGACAGAGAAAAAGGACCGTTCTGCTGACTGAGAAGGTCCTCATGACACACCGGCTCTGATGACTCATTCTTATTTTATTTTTTAAATACACATTGAATTAAGCAATTAAATCATTTATTATTCAACCCCCACGCTAATATATGTTAAATCTTATTATTTATTAAACGTTAATCATTCATTAGGCTTTCCAACGAAACATCAAACCTCTAACAAATTAAATTTAAATAATTAAGTCTATTATTCTCAGAGAGCCCGACTGTAGGGTGAGGGTGGAGGGGAATCCAGAAAAGAGCCGGGGGCTTTGTTACCTCCTCGGGAAGGACGGGGGAGGATCTGACCTTGAACGCGCAGCTCCGGGCCCCTCCGAGCCGTGGGGATCGGGCTTCTAAGACACATTACCACTTGGCATTCACAGAACTCGCGTCCTCATCACAGACCGGGGAGCTGGGCGAGGCCAGCTAACTTCCTTCTGTGTTACAGGAGGAGGCGCGTTAGGTAACGGATCCGAAGGGCTGCCCGATGGTGCAGACGGAGAGAACCTTTGGGAAGATGGAGGGCGCCGGAAAAACCAGAGACCAGGGAAAGCTACTCTTAGAGGACACAGGGCGGCTGCCATAGGCCTAATGACGGAATCTTTGCTGTACAAGGAACATGCAGAAGAGAAGGGGCCAAGGTGCGGCTGGCTGGTAGAGTGCTGGCTCGCCCGCTACTCTGCCGTCACTCCCCGCTGCGGCAAGGTCTCTTTCCAGTCTCCACGGACACTGCGCACCTTGCTCCCGAGGCAGCTCTTGCCCCCCCTGCTTCCACCCGCCTCTTGTTCATACCCGGCCCTGGCTCTGGGCTCCGCCCACTGTGTCCTCCACCCTGTGATGCCATTCCCTAGCTCAAAATCCCCCACTCTTGGGCTGGTGTAATGGCTGGGGGGGGGTTAAGACTCTGTCTCACAAGCAGAAGGTCCTAAGTTCAGATCCCAGGTCGGACAACAGGCAGAAACGGTAGCCTGATGGTGGGAGGAGCCTGGGAAATCCCAAAGCAAAGCAAGAAAGAGGTAGAAGCAATCCAGGATGATTCCCAAAGTCACCCTTGGTCCTCACAGAGACACGCAGTTCCCTCTGATACACACACACACAACACACACACACACACACACACACACACACAATCCTCCACTCTCCCGTGCCTTTTAAAATGAGAGCTGCCTGCCAGTAGGTGTCTTGAACTCAGCAGGTTTTCTGGTCTGCACCTTAGCTGTGCCACGCTGGGCTTCTGATTCCCAGTAATGAGCCCACCGGTGTCCCCTGTCCCCACGTCTACCAGAGACACACGTGGTCCTAGTCCATACCCAAGGCGGTTATAACACAGACCACCGTCTAGGTGATTCAGGGACAGTGGACATTGGTCAGCCCCTCAGTTCTGGAGCCCCAGAAGTGCGAGGGTAGCCCTGGGCCCTAGCAGGAACCCTTCTGCCATTACGACCACCTGAGGGAAGCGGGCGTGACGGACAGGGAGAAACTTGCACGGCCATTGTCTATCTTTTCCTGCACTGGCTCGCAGATGCCCCTGAGGGACCCCCAACCTGCCCACCCCTCACAGGTCCACCTCTGAGTGAAGTCACAGTGGCAACTGAACCCCAATTACAGACTCAAAGGCAGGTGCCCAGCCAAGGAACACCCACGAGTCTGGGATCTAGAACATTCCTGCCTGACCCCGTGGAACCAGACCTAATTGCTGCTGATTCCTTCTCCTTCCTGGGTTCTCCCTTTTGTGGCTGTGCCACCTGAGTGGGAATCCTGTCCCCCACCTCCTCCGCCCCAACCTCTCCCCTCCCCGTAGCTTCTCTTCCAGCCCAAGGATGTGTTTGGAGCCAAGCAGAGTCTTAGACAGATCCTGGCTCAGGAAAGGGGAGGCCTATGTGGGGTCGTCACCATGGTAACCTGCTCAGCTGCACAGCAAGGGGGCAGCCGGGGATTCTGTGGTCATACAACCAGAGACGCTGCTGGCGATGATTACTGGGGAGCTCACCCCCAGGGAAGCCCCAGAGGAGGTGCCAGTGTGGACCTGACCCCATCCTCACCCCCAGGCCTGATGCGAAATCTCTCAAGATGAGGATCCGCTGGCAGAAGGAGGAAATCAGATTCAAAGATGGCTTGCAAAGGGGGCTCTCCTGGCAGCCTCTGGAAACAGCGCCCATCCTGCAGGAGGCTGAGGGTGCCGAGAGTGGGGAACAGGCTGTTCCGCCCACGCAGAGGAAGGAACTTCGGCCTAGGATCCCCCCCCCCCCCCCCCCGTGCGCTCCTCCCAGTTCAGAGACCAACTGACGGACTTGGCTCTCCCCTGAGGCTGCCAATCCACAGGCTTCCCTGCCGTTTCTGGGTGCGCCTGTCCATGCCAGGGTGGCCAGAGAGCACGACTCGGGAGTCAGGAGGACGCGGGTGTAGAGGCACAACCCTGCCTTCCCCAGAGAGTATCTGACCTGACCTATTGCATTCAGCCTGGCCTGGCGTACCAGCAGAGAGAGAGAGAGAGAGAGAGAGAGAGAGAGAGAGAGAGAGAGAGAGAGCGAGTGAGCATGCACGTGTGTGTGTGTGTGTGCATGTGTGTTCATGTGTGTGTATGTGTGTGAGCATGCACGTGTGTGTGTGTGTGTGTGTGTTTCGCTGGGGTGGAATCTGGGGCCTGATTCATGCTAAGCAAGCCCTCTACCTACGCTTCAGTCCCATCCCCCCCCCTGCACCTGCAGCTGTGTTGGGGTCTTCGCATTCCTTTCTCTCCCCCACCTTAGAGTGGTTTTTGCTGGTGGGGACTGTGTTGGATCCGTGCCTCCCTCAAAGCAAAACTTAATAGCCAGCTGGGGACGGCGGATAACATCCAGCCTCCAGCCAGCTGGCGGGAGCGAGGCAGCCTGACCCCCAAGGAAGATGAGGGGCGTATGCGGTCACAGGCAATTACAGATAAGGAGATAGAGCTCGGGGTGTCCGGTTTGGGGCTGACATCCTCGTTTAAAACGCGTCAGTTCCAGAAGCCAACGCAGCCCACCCACACTTAGCCGCGTCTCCCTGGGGGCTGCTCAGACCCTAGCCAAGCCTCCCTCGCTGCCAACATCCGCCTCCCTGAGCACCACGGCTCCCGTGGAACCAGCCGGTGTCCCGCCCATCCTGTGTCCCACCCTGGGATGTGGGTCTGCTCAGAGAGAGGTCCTTGTACGGTGTTCAACCCTGTCTCACCCCAGTCAGCCCTTCCTGAGACACTGGGGAGCGAAGACGGGAGCCTGCAGCTTGAACAGGCCCCGCCCACTGTTCGCGGAAAAGAACCGGGAAGATGTGGAAAAAGAGGCTTTTGCTGTATAATGGAAGAATCTGGGAAGAGGTCGTCCTGGACTGTGCAGTAGACAGATACCCGATGACCAAGGCTGCCTGCGTCACGTGTGTACGTGTGTGTTCTTGCATGTGGAGGTACATGCACATGTATTGCATGTGGGTGAAGGGAGCAGTCAGCTTCAGCTATCTACCTTATCACTCACGGCTTGAAGTTTTGGGGACAGGGAGGGTCTCTCATTGGACGTGGGGGTCACTGATTCGACTGGACTGGTCAGCAAGCCCCGGGATCCTCCCATCTCTGCTTCTCCGTGCTGGCTGGACAAGTGCATGCCCCATGCCCAGCTTTTAAAGCGTGCGCTAGAGACCAAATTCGAACTCAGGTCCCTAGGCTTGGAGGCACGTTAACTGGCTGAGCCAGTGCCCCCCCTCACCACATGAAGGTCTTATGTGGAAGGTGGAACAGCCTGGCGTGTTTCCCATACTGGGGGGGGGCGGTCCCCGGCTCAGCTCCTCTTAGGAAGGCTGTGGGCTGGAGCAATGCTTACTCGGCCTCCCCTAGGGAGAAAGGCCACCGAAGGTCCCATGTATTGCCCAAAGTTGGACAAGTTTATTTACAGAGCAAATTGTGCTGTGAAAATCTCATGTCAATAAACACAAAGTAGAAACACACACACACACACACACACACACACACAGACACCATAGTACAGTAAGATGGTCCAAATCAAAGCAAGCCTGTCCTCTTAAATAGGAACCCTTGATAAAGACATCAGATTTGACTAAATTAGTCATGAATTTAGAATAATAAGCTGGAGAGATGGTTGAGGTTAAGACTCTGCCTCACAAACAGAAGATCCTGAGTTTGGATCCCAGGTCCCACATAAACACACCCGGTAAAAATGGCAGCAGCCTGCACTTCTGGCCCTGGTGGGCGGAGCCCAGGAAATCCCAGAGCAAAGCAAAAAGGAGGTAGAAGCAATCCAGGATGATTCCCAAAATCACACACACACACACACACACACACACACACACACACGCACGCACGCACACACAATAAATAAATAAATAGAAGAGTAAACTATATGAATGAATTTATGCCACATAACATATAATACAAATCTGTTCTGTAATATGGCACATTTATGTTAATTCATAATACATAATTGATACTAATTAATGTAGTATATTGTCATATTAATTTACATCTGGCATAGTAATATGTAAACATTATAGATACAACAAAATTCTACCAAAACTCTACTTCATTTTTTATCCAGGAGCATGATAAATTTATTCTAAAATTCATGCAGAATGATAAAAATAGGGGGTTAGAGAGATGACTCGGTAGTTACAGCCATCACTGTTCAAGCAAAGGAGGGATTTCAGGCTCGGATCTCTTGTTAAATTGCCAGCCGGTGCAGCAGGGCGCCTGCAACTTCAGCCCCAGAGGACGGAGCTAGGAATCCCTCCAGAATAAGCCGGCTGGCCAGATGGGCCCTGTAGATGAGCTCTGGGTTTAATTAGAGACCCAGCCTCAAAGCAATAAATTGGAAGCGCAAGCAAGGATGACTCCTAATATCAACTTCAGGGCCATATACATGCACACACACACACAACACACACACACACACACACACACGTGTTCCTGCACACACTTATGCAAGGCATACACAGCCTACACGTATGCACACATTCATGTTCACCTGTACACACAACATGCACATACTCACACGCACTTACACACTCACATCCAATCCTGCATGCAAATACACACAAAAATAAGAAAAAAAAGAAAGAAAGAAAGCTATAAAGCTAGCCTGGTAATCTCCCAAAAAGAAGAGAGACTTTTCCTCTAGGACTGAAAGGAGTTTATCACATTACCTTGAGAAAGAGAACAGCTGCATAAATGCGCAGTCTACTTCTTCTCTGTCTCTCTCTCCAATTAATCAATCATAAAATTAAAAAGCAAATGAAAACGACGTTAGAACAGCGATGCACCATGCTGAAGATGGAGGCCACAGGGCTCCGCACCTTCTGTAAACGTGATGCGCTCCAGACACCTGGCAGAAACTCCTCTAGCAGGCAAAGTCGGGCCTTAACCGTGCTGTGCAGCCCCATGACCCCCCAGACTGCAATCCCATCCCAGGTACCTCCCGAGCCACCCCATTATCTCATTTATTGAAAAAAGAGGTAAAAGTTTTTTTGACCCTCCTTTGAGTTGTAACTGGAGACCCACCAAGAGGGAATCAACAACGGTTACCATGGAGACACTGCATCCCACCTGCTTTCAGCTACACCTCTGTCTCCCCGAGGGCCTCTCTCTCAACCCCCTTCCCAATCCCCCCTGCTGAAGTCTAACTTGCAACCTTTATTTTTAATATTTTATTTATTTATTTATTTATTTATTGTGTGTGTGTGTGTGTGTGTTTGTGTGTGTGTCTGTGTGTGTCAGAGGGCACTCTATGTCCCTGTGGAGGACCGAAGGTGACTTGGGAATCATCCTGGATTGGTGTCTATCTCGTTCTTGCTTTCATTCAGGGATTTCCCAGCTCTGCCCACCAGGGCCAGACGTGCAGGCTGTTGCCATTTCTGCCTGGTGTTTTTACATGGGACCTGGGATCTGAACTCAGAACCTTCTGCTCACAAGGTAGATTCTTAACCCCTGAGTCATCTCTCCAGCCTCTCTCTCTCTCTCTCTCTCTCTCTCTCTATATATATGTATATATATATATACACATACATACATACACACATATATATACATACATACATACACACACATATATATATACATACATACACACACATACACACACACATACACACACACATACACACACACACACATATATAAATGCCATCTCTGATTTACACTGGCTGGCACAAATATTCTGCAGCCAAGTGAAGGGTCTGGTTTGACCCAAGCGGAGGTCCCTAGAGGGGAGGTGGCAGTGCCGGGCTGTGCTGCTACTAACAGGACAAAGATGAGGAGAGACTCCAGCCTCATCGACCTCAGTGAGCCCAGAAGACCTTCCATGACACCTGGACCGACGAGCTCAGGATACACTTTGCAAAATCTTTATCTCCGAGACAGTGGGCAGTGACTCTTCTCTGTGCTGTGAAATGACACTCAGACTCGAGGCTCGGAGGAGAAGGGGCGGTCTCCCTGGCCCACAGTTCCATCATGGCGAGCTGCACAGCAGAAGGCGTGGCTGGAGGCAGAAGCGGGCAGAGGCAGGCGGCTGGGTCAGGCCACCACAGCCACCACAGCCGGCAGGAGACAAAGCAAGCAAGAGAGCCAGAGGGCGCACGTCAGGGCCATGAAACCTCAAGGCCCCTGTGACGAGCCTTCCTCCAGCGAGGCTCCATCTACCTCTTAAAGGAGCCACAGCATCAGCATCAGCTAAGGATGCAAACAGGCACCTGGGGGCAAGACAGAGAAGGAAGAAGGGAGGAGAGGACAGGAAAGGAGAGGAGCGGACAGGAAAGGAAAGGAGAAGAGAGGAGAGGAAAGGGGGGGCCAAGCGCTCATGGCATAGTAGCCTGTGCAGTCAGTGGACAGCCCCCGAAGTCTGCCTTCTCCTTCAACCACGAGGACTCCAGGGATCAAATCCTGATCCTCGGGTTGGTGCGCAGGAGCCTCTACCCACCCAGCCGACTGGCCGCCCACCTCCGCTTCACGCTGGCTAGCATCGACGACGCCCATCATTTTAAGTACCTCGGAACATCTGCCAAGCCAGCCCTAGGCTGTAAGACAGAGCCCAGCACAGTGAAGACCTGCACTGGTGCAGTCGACTCCCAGCAAGGGGAGGGGGGGAATGACTGTCTCAACACTCTGAACATTGACAGTGCTGGGGTGATATGGAGTGACCGGAATGCCTGCACCCCACTAATGGGGATGCGACATGACGGAGCCACGGTAGAAGGCTGCGTGCGGGATGGCTGCTCAGAAAATGACTCCTATGATTACCATGCGATCACCATGTGATTATTGTGATAGACAGCTGCCAACCTGACACGTACAGGCTGAGCTGTGGGCACATCTGTGAAGAACTGAGAGCTAAGGCCCTGAGCAAGCCTGCAGGAGATTGTCTGATTGGTGGGGAAGACCCAGTCTGTCCCGAGTGGGTCCATTTCTCTGGGCAGGTGGCTAAGATGGGAGAAGCTGGCGCAGGAAATGGCATTTTTCTGTATACGCGGATGACATGCTTTGTGGCAAGTGAGGTCTGGTCCTCTCCCAGCAGTCACTACGGTCATGGTGGGCCAGCTCCCTTGGCTCCTAGTGCGGTGCGAGCTCTCCCACCATGCTGCAGTAAGAACTGCAGCCAGACGGTCATGAGCTAGAACGAATCCTTTCTTCCTCTAAGCTCTTCGGCCACGAATTTATGGGCAACATACAGAGTGATCGTAACAATTATCACATGGTCCACAGCCCTTGTGGCGTATACGTACAAAAGGATTGAAAGCCGTGTTCAAAGTTATGAGACAAGGGGGGGGAGACGGCTCAGGGGTTAAAGCCTTTGCCTCCCAAGCAAAGGGATCTGAGTTCAGATCCCAGGTTAACAAGAAAAAAAGAAAAACAGCTGGCAGACCGTAATTCTGCTCCTAGAAGGTGGAGCCTGGGAAATCCCAGAGCAAAGCAAAAAGAGGAGAATGATTCCCGCAGTTGCCCTTGGGCCTCCACAGGAATGTATACTCAAGTGCCCTATTTTAAAAAAAAAAAATTATTTGAGAGAGAAGGAGGAGGTGTGGGTTTCTGGGGAATTGAACTGTGATCTCCAGGTTTACAAGCAGGCGCCTAACCCCTGAGCTATCTTGCCACCAGCCATTGAGTGCCCTCTTGTACACACACACGCACACACACACACACACACACACACACACACACACACACACACAATGAATAAATAAATAATGAGATAAATGAATAAATAAATAAATAAAATAAAGTTGTGTGATGTACAAACATCACGGATGCCAGAAGCCAGCCCAGGCCAGTCTGCAACCGGAAGGCTGCCCGTGCCAGCTGAGGAAGCTTTGCCCACCCTGGTCAGACCACATCTGAGGTTCCATCTCACCTGCGGGTGCCCCCACGTAGAGAGTGGAACAAGAGGCTGTCCGCGGACGAGGGGTCCGGAGGGGGAAAACCTGGAGAGAGGATGATGATGGAGGCCGCGCCCGCGGAGCCTGCGGAGGGTCTTCATCATCGTGCGGACGTGGCAAGAGCTGCGGACGGAAAAATAAAAAGGTTAGCAGAAACTCAAGTTGCCTGCAGTGGGCCTGCCTCCTGGGAAGGGCTTGTAAACCACACTGGGGGAGGGGATAAATCTTAGCTGTTGTCCCTCTCCCCTCCTCGCACCTTGCCAAGGGGCGAGGGGCAGGAGACAAAGGTGGGGCTTGATGGGTGCCGACACCTACAGTGAGACCTACAGTCGTGGGGTCAGGAACGGTTTTCAATGAGGGATAAGCATGGAGACGCAGAGATGCTGGGTGAAAACAGGTGGTCTAGGAAGCACTGATAAGACCTGCAGGGAGCTAAGAGGGGAGGAGGTGCCTGGGTGTCAGGCGGAGCCTAAAGCTGGAGTTGTGGCTGAGGGCTGGGGACTCTCGGGGGCAGGGGACTCCACTCCTGGGGGCAGGGGACTCCACTCCGGGGGGAAGGGGACTCTGGGGGCTGGGGACTCCAGGGGCGGGGGACTCAGAGATGTGGCCACCCAGAGGAGGAAGATGTGGTCACAGGTGGGCTGTTTGTCTGCGCTGCGGCTGATAAATCACAATCAAACAACACAGTGAGAACGAGAGGTTTTATTCTCCCTCACTACTGCCCAGCCATATCTCTCAGTCCAGCGTGGCAGCTGCACCAGGGACCCAGGGAACTGGCGACGGAGAGAGGGTCAATCCTCTCTTGCCAGACCAGCATGTCTGGGCAGGTATACCAAAGGATGCCAACTGCCTTAACCAGCTCTTTCCATCATCCACCTGCCTCGGGACTAGTCCCACCCGCCATGGGCTGGGCCTTCCCCATCCATCATACAATCTCCTGCAGGCCTGCTCAGGGCTTCACTCAACGACCAACTTTTCATAGCTATGCCCAGAGCTCCAGCCTTGGACTGTGGACACCTGTACCTATGACTGTTACACCTGTCCTGTAGTCAGGAAGCAGAACCCCCCCCATACACATGTGCACTGACTGGACTGGTCAGGCCCCAGTGACACACTTCTAGCGAATCTCCACCTCCGAAAGGCTCCACCACCTCCCCAAACAGTGCCCCCCCGCTGCAGACCGCCCATTCTAACCCACGATCAGTGCCCCCCCTGCAGACCACCCAGTCTAACCCACGATCAGTGCCCCCCCCTGCAGATCACCCATTCTAACCCACGAACCCACGGGGAGGCTTCACAGTCCCCTTAGTTTCTAGGCCAGGCAGGCAGCAGCTCAACAGAGCAGCAACAACCCAGAAGCTGCAACAGCCAGAGTCACACTGAGGGGACCGGAAGCTGCTCCCATATTCCTGGCGCCCCCCCCCCAGATCACAGGAAGCCTGAGGACACACGAGCCCTTCTTCTTGTCAGGGGGGGCTCGAGGCCAGAGTGCAGCCCCCAAGGAGCGAGTGGTGCCCGAGGGCTGCTCCCTGGATTTCAAACTGCCAGGGTCAGCGCCAAGCCTGAAGAGCCCGTGGTGACCCCGACAGCCGGACCCGGGGTGAAGCCCGTGCTGGTTCCACGACCAGCTTAAGGGAGAAAGGAGGTTCCGTGGCTCACACTTCGCAGGGGGAGGGGCCACGTCGGGGGGGGGGGCGGGGATTGCACGGCAGAAGGCGGGGCCGGGACAGAAGCAGGAGGCTGGTTCAGGTCACCCGGCCATCAGGAGCAGAGAGAGCAAGAGAGGGAGATGAAGCAGGGCGGGGCCCCCAAACCTCAAGGCCCGCCCCCTGCGACGGGCAGTCCTCCAGCAGGCTCCGCCTCTTAAAGGTGCCACACCCCTCCCCCCAGCTTTACCATCAGCTAAGGATTCACACGCATGAGCCTGGCGGCCGGCGCCACCCACCTTCCAGTCACAAAGGGCCCAGCGCCGAGGTCGCGGGGGACGGGGAGGCTTGTGTAACTAGTCCGTGGAGAAGGGGGCCCCATGGCTGGACCCGCGAGTGAAAGGTGTCCTCCAGGCTGTCCTGTCTCAGCTCTGCTGGCCCCAGTCGGCTTCGCTTCGGCCCCAAGAGCAGCTCCAGGTGCCCGCGTAGGGCAGCTGCCAGACACACGCGCCTTCTCTAGGCACGAGGCGGCGGGGGGTGGCCAGGACCCTCCTGCGAGGGATGGTGTCCACCGTGAGTCCCTGTCACCCAAAGGCGGGAACCTACTGGTTGTCCAGGTCAGGTGACCATCTCTGGAGCAGGTGCACATGGGTGTGTGAACATGTGTGCACGCGTGTGTCTTCACACGTGTGTATGCATACGTGTGCACACATGTGCCTGCACATGTGCGCCTGCCTGTATGTGCATGTGCATATGTATGTATGTATGCATGTCTGTGTATGCATGTTCCTGTGTGCACAAGCGTGTGCATGTGCATGCACACACACGTGTTTCTCTCTTTGTGCATATTTGTGCATGGGTATATGTATACATGCATGCACGCGTGTGCGTGTGTGTTATGCATGTGCGTGTGTATGGATGACCACCTCGCGAATGACCAGTAGGTTCCTATCTGCTAGCTCGGGACACACCCCCCCAAGCGTTTTCTTCCTAGTTGAAGACCAGAAGCAGCCGAGTGTGCAGCTGGGAGAGCAAAGTTGCAGAAACATGACCAGGGTTTTCTGCAGCCCTTCCTAATTACATTCTTATCGAACTTGATATTCAAATGAGTTCGGATCCCCTGGGTCAGCTCCACCACCAGGAAGGAGCAATTACTCTGAAATATGCTGAGTACCCAGGACTCAGATCCATTCCCCGATAGTCCCTCTGTGCATAATTAAATGCTGCCCCTCCCCAAAAAACAATTTCACAAGGAGAGGCTGGAACTTTATTGCTTTGGGCCATTTCGAAATTCCTGGCACACAGAACCTGCACAGCGTCCACTGCAGAAGAGTCATGGGGCTTTGGGCGCAAGACAACTAAGCGGGGGTTTCAGCCTGGGCAGACAGAGCAGCATCTATAGTGGGCAGGGCCAGGGTGGGGCGTCTTTCGGGCTCTGCCTGACCTACTTGTGACACCCAGCGCAGGTTCTGGAAGCAAAGCCAGGAAAGTCCTTGAAGTGTGTGTGTGTGTTTGTCCATGTATATGTGCACGATTGTGAGTATGGTGTGTTTGGTGGTGCATAATGTATATGATGTGTATGTGTTATGCATGCGTGTGCATGACGTGTGAAGTATGTGTGGTGCATGAGTATATGATGTGTATGTGTATGGGCATGTGTGTGCAGACGTGTGAGTATGTGTGTGCATGATGTATATGATGTGTATGTGTATGCATGGTGTGTGCATGACGGTGTAGTATGTGTGTGCATGATGTATATGATGTGTATGGTATGCATGTCTGTGCATGACGGTGTTTGCCTATATGCAGTATGCAATGCGTATGCATGATGTGTGTATGCGTATTATGATGTTGCGTGTGCAGGATATGTGTCTATTTTGTGCAGTGTGGGTGTTCATGTGTGCATATAATGTGTGTATGTGTGGGTCCAACACGTGTGGCACTCACGTGTTCTATCCATTTGTCTCTGCCTGTGTCTTAGGTGAGACGTTTTGCTGAACCCAGGACTCTTGCGTTCCTGCCCGTGCAAGGAAGGGCCCACTCTTAGCCGGTGCTGGTAGGGATGGGCTGAGCCAAAGCAGGTGACAGCTAGACGCAGAGCCCAGAGGAATCCCATCCTGCACAGCGTCTCCCTGGGGCTCTTCTCCATTCACCTGGCACTTGGCAAACGTGTATTCCTGCCAGAGAAAAACGCTTTTAGCCCCAGACCAGTTGCCTGCAAACACCCACGGCAGCCCCCAGGGCAAACTCCCTGCAAACTTCCTGGTGGGAGGGGCCACCCCAAGCAGGCAGCACTGGGCAGACCCCGGCTCCCCCAGGGCCTGGGAACATGGATGCTGGCTTTCTGAGCAACCCTAAAGTCTGGGTGACCTCCTTTAACAGATGGGGAAATGGGGAGGATGCCGGTGAGGGAAGGGGGGGGCATTCGGCCACACTGGGGGAAGGGGGGTTGATGTTTCTCCTTCACACTTGACAGGGCCCTGTCAAGAGGGGTGCTTAAGCTTCAGGACACCACCCCAAGAGAAGGCATGAGCCCCCAGCAGCATGCGCAAGTGACC